>CM041783.1:68305015-68347441 GCA_023374045.1 Limonium bicolor
CAAGGAACATGCTCTACGCTTTCTTCATGCTCTTCTTGTGCCGTGCTTCTCTAAATCTTCTTCTAGTGTATGTGCCTCTCAGAAACAAATCACTAGAACTAGATGCTCTGCGCTCTCTTCATCCTCTTCTTTTCTTTATTCAAGGTAATATTGCAACCTAAATGGCGAACAAGATGCTCTACGCTCTCTTCATCTGTTCTTCTCTTCACTCACGATAATTTTGCAACCCTAATTGGCGAACAAGGAACATGCTCTGCGCTCTCTTCATCTCTTCACTCACAGTAATTTTACAACCCTAACTGGCGAACAAGGACGCGCTGTGCATCTCTACACTCACGCTAATTCTGCAACCTAACTGGTGAACAAGGATGTGTTGTGCATCTCTACACTCAAGACAATTTTGTAAACTAACTGGGAAACAAGGATACTTTACGCAACCTCACTTCATTATCTTCTTGTGTGTTTGCGTCCTGGTAAAATACATGAGCTTATCTTTTCTCTGGTGATTATTTGGGTATGGGGAACACCATTACTATACATTTCTACTCCAAAACTTATATTCCTGCCTAGCTTTTTGATTTTGTAAATAGTTGCTTATAATGCTTATTGTTTCCTTTTCATGGTACAACAAATGTGAAACCAAAATTGAAGTCGCACCAGATTGAAGATGATGCTATGTTTTTTTCTTAAATAAATTCTACTTTGGTGGTTCCAAGCTTGGAACCACCGAAGTAGATGTGTTTTTTTTGTTTGGTCTGGTGGTTCTTAATAGCAACCGTCGAAATAAGTGCTCTATTTAGCGATTTTTGAACCAGCGAGATAGGGTTTTACCCCTATCTCGGTGCCCCTCTTTATCGGCAGTTTAGAACCGCCAAAATAGGGTCTTTACAACTACCAAAATAGGCCCTATTTGTTCTAGTCGTGGTACATTGATGGTGCCTTCTTAGTGTTTGATTGGATTGATAAGCGAAGCCCCTCAAGACCATGACTATAGCCAGATCCCTATGTGGGCTTGTGTTTTGATGATGTCTCTTTTTCATTCCACCACCAGGAATTTGCACGCAAACTAGGTAATAGGCTTGTATGCTTCCTTGAATATGGAGAGGATGAGGGCATTTCGGTGCAGATTACATACACATCAAAGTCCTCCATGACATTAAAAACCCAGTGATGCGAAGTGTTACTATCTTCTTGGAGTGTTCTGAAACAGCCTTGCGTGTTACATGAGAGCATGCCTGCCATCTACTATAGTTGTGACCTGGTCACTCATACAACAAAGAGCTGCTCCAATCAACTTCTAGTGGACGAAGAAGTATACCCTTATGAGGCCTGGCTGAGAGCCACTAACATTGGTAATGGGAAGAAGCAAGATCCAAATGATTTTGATAACACCTGGAAGGTTGCATGTGGTCTCATTAGGAAAAACCACCCTTACCTTGAATGTTGAGGAAGAAGAGTGGAACACCCTATAAAACCCTAATTTCAAAGGTACACCTTTCCATTGTTATCATAGGTTATTATATGTATACTTGTCATTACTTTGGAATTAACACAAGGTAGTACATTAGAAATTAGTTGTGATCTTGAGTGTTAGGAATATATATATATATATATGTCGTTAAAAGACACCTAGACATTATAGTAATCATGTTACCTTCTATAGAAGTTAATAAATTCTTAACTTGTACAAATGTAAATTCCTAAGATGTACAATATACATTAGGCGCTAGATTGTACATGAAATGACTAGTTAGTTCTGTCTTCTCTTATTCCTAATATAACCTAAGATATTTAGCAAGAAATTACCTAATGTAACATGTTATTTTTAGTAGATCACACATGGGCATAAACTAGACAGAAGAGCAAGCCAAACATGTACGTGTACAACCACCATGTTCAGCCTATATATATACCGATTGTATATGTATAATTAGCTAGTTTATTCTCTTGTTATCATTACCTTAATGTGGTCATCCAAACAAGGCCTTTATTCACCCTTAAGTAACCTTCATTTTTCAACAAACACAAAGCCAAACAAAGCCTGTACAACAAACCTTATATTATCGCCATCAATTATTTACTTTGTTTTTATGTGATCATCACCTATACTGATCCTCATCCGCTAAATATTACCGACCTTACATGCTTATTCATAGGATTAGTTTTCCTAATTTTATGCAGCAGCCAATTAATATGTTTCACCCATGTTAAACATACGATTGAAAATTTGTACACAATTAGTTAATTTGTCCTATGTAATCATTCATGGATGATTTGTCCAAGTTTTGTTCAGCCAACAATCTAAAGCAATAGGAGTTAGACACCTAAGACAATTAAGTGTCAATTAAAGAGCTTTCCTTGTCAACAAGAAAACTTATTTTCCTTGGCTATAGCCCCATCGTTTAGCACCCTCCTTCATCCAGCAGTTGAGCCTTCATCTCTTCCTTCTTAAGTTAGTAAAGAGTCCAAGAAGTAGCATAAACAACCTGGAAAAGAGAGGAAACACAACCAAAAAACCTTAGTGTTGTACCGAGAGCGAGGAAGGGAAAATCTGTCATAGGAGCAAGTTGATGTGCAGGAAAGATTATGTAACTTTTCATAGAAGAAATGAGAAGGTTTTAACTTTTCATAGACAGACCTACAAGGTCGGGCGCAAGCCGAACTGCAGAAACACACATGTCCGGACATGTGTTCGAACTTACAAGTCCGGATGCACGCCAGATAGCAGAATAACACACGTTCGGACATACGTCCGGGTCACAAGTCCGGACGCATGCCCAGTTTGAAAATATAAAGGTGTCCGGACATCTGTCCAAACATACATGTCCGGACAGAGTCTGAAAAACAAAGTATGACATGTTCGAACTTGTGTCTAGGCTTACATGTTCGGACACAAGTCGAACTGTATAATACCCAGAGCCTGTCCTCGTATCCCGTCCGGACACAACATAACTATTGCCAAAATATACACGTCCGTGGCACCGATCCGAACTTACAAGTCCGGACGGAAGTCTGGACAGATCAAATTTTGCAGAAAACAAAGTCGAACCTGAAGCAAACCAAATCCACAATTCACCATTGTTAGCATAATCTTTCATATCAAAATACGCAACACAAAAACACTTCCCATGGGGTTTTAGCAGAGCAAAAACAAAAATCAGAAACCAGTCAGAATCATCACAAATCAGAGAATCAAATAAACATATACGAAAACAAAACTATAACTAGAAACCCGTGGGTGAACATACATAACCGAATCCATCCACCACCCACCTCACATCCGAAGCATAGCACACCTCTACAAACTCCACACAACACCCTCCTCGAGTCTTCACTCGAATCAACGAACACGAAATAAACAAATCCCAAAATCCCAAACCGAAATCAGAAATGGAGAGGGTGGCAAACCCAGAACGAAACTAATGAATTCACAATCTACAAACCTGAAGAACGATCGACTAGCAGATCAGAATTCCACAACGAACAACTCCAACAATAAACATTGGAAGAAGATTGGAGAAGAGGAGAAAGGCAAAGGGAGGGAAGTTACTGGAAGAGAGGATGAAAAGTAGAGGGGGAGTACTGGAATATATAAAATGAACGGGGAATGGAAATGAGAAGGAGGAAGAAAATAATAAAAGGCTCCTTCATAATTCCTTAACTAATAACAAAAGAAACAGAAAGGACATTCTTACCCTTCTCGACCTATAACTAATATAAGATCATCCAGATAATAACATATGCCCACTAGGACGAGATAAGATATCATATAACTATCTTTTGGAATCAGAAACAAAATTAAAAAAAACTCGGTCACAGCAGGTATAATTCAGTCCAGAGGAAGTTACTCCCGATTGACCAAATTAGGGGAAATCATAAATGAAATTGACAGAAACCCTAAAGTTAACTAATCAGGTCTCAAGACTTCTTCTTTACGTAAGAGCCGAAAAAGCATTTCTAATGTTACCAGCAAAAGGAAGTCGAAAGTGAGCAAACACAACAAACCACCTCCAGTGGGAGAAATAGGACTTGGAGGAAGATCGGCCTAAAAATTCTTGCTGGAAGTCTGCTGAAATTCACAAGGAGGACTAACATGCTATGAGTGTCTAATATGCTATAGGCAACAACATGCAGGAGGCAAAATCTAGATGACACGAGGCAACACATGAAGGAGACACTAAAAACGAGAAGACCAAGATGAGATGCGTACAGACACGTTCTTTGCTACATTTAAATAGTTGAAAATAGCCTTTGACATGCCTTTTTTTTTTTTGATAATTTGCCTGATACCACAAGCAGTACTGTGGCTTAAAAGCCCTTCCCGCTATTGTAAACTAAAAAAAGTTATACTAATTATGCAGTAAAGAAGAAACAAAAAAAGCTTCAAGATCTATTCGAACATGTCTTTGTTTGAAATTAGTGGGATCAAAGTTGAGGAAAAACAATGCTCGCTTGAGAAATGTCAAGGCTTTGCCCAGAAAGGCATGGTAAGTCGCTGCGCGTAGCAAAACTTTTCTACGCAGGTTAGGACGGAATTGAGTGCTCACCTTGCCTCTGCGGTTGAGGTGACTAGATCTGGCTCATTCTAAGCAATGAGAAAGTGCTTTAGGGAACGTTAAGCAAACTAATGCCGGGTATTCCGAATATGTTGATGCCGTGGGTGCGAAAGTTTCACTCTAGAATTGGCCACGATCTGGAGAGTTTAAGATGCCGTCCTTAGCTAGAGGAAGGGTCTCTTTTAGCAAGTGTCAACTCCACTCTTTTTTTTTTTTTGAAAACCACTCCTCCTCATTACCTACAGCTATACCGGTAAAATCAATTTTATTTCACAATGAGTCTTAGCTATAACCATATGTAGTATCTTGGTTACATTTTTATGGTAGTTTGTATAGAGTAAAAATATATGTTTTATAAGTTTATAGCACAGTTATAAAGTTAGTATGAATATTTAGTACAAATTCATAAATATCATAATCACTGTACATATATAAGTACAGTTTTGACTGATCAATATATAATTTTAAATGACCGAATGTACATGTATGTAGCTATCTATAGCTATATGTGATTGTAGCCAAGAAAATGGGTTATATTCATCATTTTATCATTAATTCGTTAAAGCAGTTTTCTGGACTTCCTTAGACAACTGTTTTTAGTCGATTTGCTCAGCAAAGCAATCTAGGCGAATCTTTATACATAAGATCGATGGGGATTTCCCAACGAGAAAATAATGATGCGCAGGAAATATATTTGTACAGTAGTTGTGAATATTTTGACTAATACGGCCACTCATGACGCAACATACCAGATTATCTCGTACCTTAGACTTAGAGAAGGAAATACATTTCACACCAATTAATCGGTAAAAGGATCAACATTATACTTATGCATTTTTTCATATAGGTAATAGGCTCGCAATAACTGAAAAGCAAATTTAATAAAAAAAATGCTGAAGTGAAGCAAATTTATAATAAAGTTGAGGTAAGCTTTTGAAGTTCATAATAGCTTTTAAAGAAGTTACAAAGTCAGATCCTTTAAAGGAGAGAGGAATCACTAACATAAACGATAAAGTTACAAGTCTAGGGTCATTATCCTTTTCTGGAGTGGCCCAGATTTTATTTTTTTTGATAATTATAGGCGCTAGGTCTAGGTTGCCGCAAGGGTAAAACAAATAACACCTCGACAAGACCGACTCAAACCATATATACCTTTCTAGTCCTACCTTACACAGATATTGTAGGAAAAACCCATTCCTATCGCTACTTAGTTTTCTTTTTGTCTCTCATGGCAATCTTGCTTACACGGGACATCTTATTAAAGCCTGTAGATCTTGGTCCAGGAACCTTTCTTGACCCCTCCTTGTAGGTGTTCCTCGAGCACCCATCAGAATCATCTTTTGACCTTTCCCTTATAGCCTGACATCTCTGACGATAACTCGTTCTCTGCTCCTGAATGATCCCTTCAAAATTACTCATGGAGCGCTCCTCGTCAGGGATAGAGCACCCAAGTCGCTTCCCAAAGATGAGCGTTTGTCTTGCTTCCTCTTTCACAAACTTTTCTTCAGAATCATCCTCCGGACTAGAGGATCCTCCAATAGGCTCGAAACCTGGCGGAAGTTCTGGGTCTTCAAAGAGGTTCCTAAGGCCGATATCCTCCACTTCTTCTTGCACCATCTGAGCCTGGGAATCAACCTACTCATAACTTGGCCTGTTACAAGGAGCATCTGCAACAATGCCACAGGGCCCAATCCCGGCCCCTAATTCTGCACTACTACCCATCTTATCCAACCCCATGGCATCTTCATCCGCTTCTCCCCTCACATTTTTGGCGATATCCTCCATAACCGGATTAGGATCCGGGACCCTTCCACTTAGCGGCTTACGGATGGAGATTGGCGCCTTAACAACAGGCCCAACTGCCCCATGATTTAGAACCTCGCTAGAGCCGTCATGCACGATCAGAGAAGGGGGGGGGGGGGGATTGGGCTGCACATGCCCAGGAGATCCAAACAGCCCGCTGTAACCACCTCCCCAACCTGGCATTTGACCCCACCAACCATAATGGTCAACTCCCTGAGTCGGATACACAGGCCAATACCCAACCTGCGGGTAGACCCATCCTGCATAGGACATACCACACCAGGGCACATACTGCACCCCGTTCCATAGACCTCCTGCCCATTCATTTCCTCCATCAGAAAACCCGTTACTATTAGTGGCCGACAAAACTTTTGAACCCGTTGAATTCTTGTCTGTGTCTCTTCCCAAAGATGTCTCCTCGATGACTGACTCATGAATGGGCAGCAACAATGAACCACAACCCGCAGACGTGCTCAACTATTCAGATTCCAAGCCTTCTCCAGTCGCACACCGCCCTCCTTCACACACGCTCCACCAATCACCACTACGACGGCATCCGCGACATCCTGCTCAGTGCCACCGCCACCAGCCTCACGGTTTCTTTATTCTCTCCACAGACTGGCACCTCGAGTGAACAAGCAGAAGTACCCGTCTGAGGTGGGGGCTCATCCTTGCCATTCTTCTGATTCAACACCCGCCCAGCAGTCCCAGCTTTGCCCTTCACCTCATACTTAGCCTGTCGAGCAAAGATCGTGTGCCCCATGAAGATTCGACCATTGACCCTCTCCACCGCCTGCTTGACATATTGAACACTAGCCATCTCTGCAATAGCAAAAGCCAGTTTATTGTTATGGCGGTGTTTTTTAGAGATGAATAGCCTGTTAATATTGTCGATGAACAGTAGTAGTTGCACAGCCCTCACAGCCAGCCTTGCCGCTCTCCGCCTTCTCCGCCGCTCTGGCCTCTCTCTGCCTTTGGCACGTTAGACCTCCGTGTCGACCGCGTCGACCGCCTACCCGAAATGATTTACTGACGTAACCACCCCCGTCGCCTCGAAAGTGAACGCCTCCCCTTTCATGGGCTAACAGTATACTTCATGGATGCCTGAGAGCAAAACCTCCTCTGGAGCCCGAATCTGGCTGTCCAACGTCGCCTCGACCAATCTGCTCTCCGCTTTGACTTGCACGAGCGACTCCTCCTCCTCCCCAAAAATGCTCGCGACCTCTCTGGTAATCACTACTAGCTCGACTTCTCAAGCTTTCATGGCATCTTCGAATACCTCGCTTTGCTTGAACGTTCCGACTCCTGCACTCCTCTTGACCTCTCCGCTCTCTCCGCAACTCTCTCATCGTGAGGTGTAGTGTGATTGATATATGTATGTGGTGTAGATTTGCTGTGAATCCATTGCACTAACAATGCTTGGTGCGGATATGTTGTGTCGAAATCATATCCCTAACATAGATAGCCGCTGAATTTATCAATTCTGTATGAATGAACTGTTAGTGAGACCGAGATGAATAAACAAGAGACACCTTTAAGTGAGGAGTGGCCCAGATATTAGAGCTAATGAGGTAAATTTTATGAATCCACCCATCCATGGCTTTTTAGGTTTGTGAGAGATAGCTCATTTATTAAAAAAACCATGACCAAATAATGTATATGTACAAACAATAGACTTGTATTAATGATAGTGACAGGCTCAACTGTCGATCCATAGAGAATTATTGGTAGCGATTCGATTTTCGGATCCCTCTCTGTTAATTAGCGCGTGACAAAATCTCAGTTAAGTTGATCCTACTTTATAATAACATGTTGATTAGCCACAAGACAGAGTCCAGAATATAAGTGAAAACAGTAGTGCCGTAAAAATATTAGCTCTAATTACCTTCCAGGTGATGCAAATATTTAAGAATTACCCCCTTTGTCAAAAATATTTTTACCACTGCTCTAAGCTTCTTAAATACTCATATTCTTCAACAAGATTTAGACCATACTTATTTGGTCTTTGTTCCAATAAAGAAGGGTGTGCATGTGTTATTACTAATTTTTGTTTGAATTCCTTGTGCAACACCAAACATAGAGTAATCTTAATGGTTCTTGTTAACATAGTCAAGTTCGTAATGTCTTATGTTATTTTGAGTGTCAAGCTGCATTTGTTAGCGGCCGTCCCATTACAATTCAGGTTATTATTGCTCACGAGCTTTTGCATGATGAAACATTTTAGGGTTGCTAAGTTGGGATCTTTTACTTACAAAATTGATATGTCAAAAGCTTTTGATTGAGTAAAGAGAAGTTTTATTTTGGATGTGTTAAGGCGAATGGGTTTCATCCAAGATGGGTAAGTTTGGTACAAAAGTGCTTTACAATGGTTACCATGGTGGTCTTGATTAATGGGTTTCCTGGGAGGACTTTCTATCCTAAGCGTGGATTCCGACAAGGGGACCCTCTTTCCCTTTACCTTTTATATGTTGTATGAAGGTTTGAGCATCAACTTAGTGCTAACTAGATAATTGTAGAGATAGAAGAATGTACAAATTGAATAAAAGAATAAAAGAATGAAGAGAATCCTACAACTCTATACGGGTAGCAAAAATTCCCGGTCGGAATATAGTGTGAGTAGATTACGACCGAAAGTATCGAACCCTAGGGACTTAGTAGAAAATTAGTCATAATTGCTAAACGGGAAATTGTTAGGATAACTATATACATAAAAAGAAATAAAAATACTAAACTAAACCTATAACTCTACTACGGGTAGCAAAATAAAACCCGGTTCGGAGTATAGTGTAAATATATTACGACCGAGAGTATCGTACCCAAGGGACTTATAGAAAATTAGTTCTAATCCGGGCAAAAGCCTATTCTATAATAATAAGGGGGGAAAAGTAAAGGTTGATTCTAAACTAAATGACTAAAATAAAATAACTAAATGTATGATTCGGGACTAGATCAACCCAGGCACCACTATGAACACTCAATACATAACAAGTTTCTGAAATCATCTGAACATATGAACGTGCCGGATATCCTGCCGGATAGTTTATGCACGGCATATTCAAAGACGTTGAATGTGCCGGACAGAACTAACCCGACACTAGACCTGACAAGAATGAATTGTGAATTTTTATCCCAGTTTCGAACCCCGAAAACAAGGACTCACTACCCAAATTCGAACCCAACGATCTCTCGTCAGTATTCGACTTAAATAATGAAAAAGGACAAGGTTATTCAACTCTTTCGGTGTTGCCATCTACACTCTGCATCTAACAACGGTGACGGACCACTAAGATTCCTTAACCAAAAACACTCTTGTCTTTTGAACCTCAAGTGAAATTTAGAAGATAGGAGAACAAGTAACGAACTCAATCTGCCTTATATGGAAATCTGAATCTTAGAAAAACTTGGGAATATATATATTGAATGATCAAAGTGTTTACAATGAAGGAACTCATCCCTAACCAAACTAACAAGGATCTCTACTTCACCATCCACTCCAATTAAAGAAGAAATACATGGGGGAGAAGGAGATTAATCAAAAGCCTTAACCCGAAAAGGAAATCTTCTCTTCTTCTTCGTGGATGGATCCGTAGAAACTCTTGGACACCAACAAATGGAATGTGGCGGAAATAGGGACGTGGATGGAGTGTATATGTATGTTGGAATCTCTCCAATGATGTAGTATCACGGCCTATTTATAGGGCTTCCAAATGTCTCTTGCCGGGCGTCGTGCCGGGTCACCAGTAGCCGGCACACGTGGGAAATGTGCCCTACTGTTAACGGTCGAAACCGTCAAATTGCGTGAAACAGTGTATATGCCGGGTAGAAAATACCTGGCATCACACCCGGCACCAGATAAATCTCCAACGGTCAATAACGGCCATCGTCTGGTCAACCGTGGCGACTCTTCACTTATGCCGGATGGGATCTACCCGGCATCGTATCTGGCAAAGCTCCTCTTCCGATCTATGCGCATGCCGTGCAGGATTATCCGGCATGGAGTCCGGCATCACTTGAACTTTTGCCTAGAAAATCATTCCTTGCATAGAAAAACTCATAAAAACATAAGTCTGTACAAATAATATACTTTAACACATAATAAGCATAAATAACACATAAATAACTCTATTTAGATAAATATAATACTAAATCTAATGCATAAAATATGATAAGTCTGCGGCTTATCAAGGCCCTACACTTACCTTTTGCTAGTCCTCGAGCAAAACAAGATTAGAAAGGACTAAATACTTATGCACAAAATAGATAAACTTTAGAATGAAATGTAGATAAATATTTCCAACTATATGACTCTAATTCATAAGTATCACTTATCTACCTTATTCCATCAAAACATACTAATGGGTATAAAACACAGAATTTCAAACTGATCAAAAACTTTTGGGCTATTGTGCATAAGGGATTTTTTGCAATCTCTCCTTTTCCGGTTTCCATCATTCAGCTCTATTTTTCAAGAGTTTCTGAATGTGGCCAAGACACTCATCATTGGTTTATTAATCAGCCCTATTTTGTAAGGGTTTCTGAATCAACCATGATTTTTTTTCATTAAAGAATGGGGAATTTAGGAGAAAAACAAAAGGAAAAACTCTGGTTATAGCTTTTATTTTGAGGAAATCTTTGCAACCTCAAAGAATATATTGCTTTTCCTTTGGAAGAAGATTTTTCTTTTTTTTCTTTTTCTTCTTCTTCTTTTGCATAAAAAAACCCTTTTAAGATTTTCACCCAAAAGATTTTTCACAATTTTAAAAGAAAAGAAACAAATGCCCAGAAATACATAAAGGAAAGAATTAGGAGAAAGATCATATACTCATGTTAATAAAGAGAATCAAAAAGTTAAAAAACAGGAATCTAAAAGTCATTAGAAAGCTTACCTCTTAAGAGAACAAGCTTTTATTCATTCTGAATCTCATCTTAATCAAAAACATGCAAAAAGTTTAGTAAAACATCGATAAAACTCACAACTTATGCATATAAATAAAAACTTATTTTTTAAGGGGGGTCCCTGCCATACACTTGGCAGGAAACAATAATAATTTTTTTTATTTTTTTTATTTTTTTGTGAAACTAAAATAACTATAATGAAAGTAATTAAAAAAACAATAACATAAAACTAAAAGAGAAAATTGAATGATAAGAAGGGCTCCCCTGTTTGATAGTGAAGGCTTGAGGAGGAACCGCCTACACTTAGCCTTTTAGGCTATTTGGCATCATTTGAGATCCTGGGTAGGATAGTGACCGAATTCGCATGCTCCCGTGGATTGGTTTGCGTTTGGGACGGGAGATGACCTTGTTGTCGTGGTTGCGTCAGAAGTTGCTTGTAATTGCAACTGCAACGATTTGTGCTCCTTGCGAATGGTCGAGATCTCATTGTGGGTATCCTGGGTTTTGTTCATCAGGGCTGACATCATGTCACAAAGTTTAGCCATTTCAGCCTCTGATGATGATGTAGGATGGGATGGTCTGTATTGCCTCCTAGTAGCCGGCTTGACTCTGAAAGTGTTGAGGGGGTTGGTTCCCCTGTTGCCATGGCTGCCGATACCCTTGGTTACTCACATAGTTGACTTCCTCAACATTCTGAAAGTTGGGCATGTCAGGGCTTGGAGGGTGTGGTCGTGCACATACCACGTTCGCCTGTTGAGGAAGTTGATTCATTGCTATTTGCTCCACCACTTTCTATAGAGCGCTAACCTTCATTGACGTCTGGGCATTACTCTCCAATAACTGCTCATGACTTTGCATTAATCTGGCAAATTTGGAGTCGCCCTCATCCACCTGATATAAACCAGCGGTACTGCCCCTTGTTCCACCGGTGGCCCATTCCCTAATCTCTTCGCAAAGAGATTCAACCCCACTAAGGAATTGATCTCCAGGCTTCTTTAATATATCTGCACCAAGGGAGGATAAGATCATCATCTCTTGCATTGATTAATCAATCCTTTGTAAAACAGCTGAGATAGTTGTTCCTTGGTGAGGCCGTGGTGTGGACATGTGCGTAGCAACCCTTTGAATCTGTCCCAAGTCTCACAGATGTTCTCCGAGCTAGGTTGTCTAAAGTTGTAAATATCGGCGATCATCTCCAGGGTGTGACTTGGTGGTAAGAATTTATCATAGAACTTGGTTGCCATCACTAGTAGAAAAAACATTTTAAATGACGACACTTAAACCACGGTTAAATGAAAAAACCGTGGTTTAAAGTTTATAAACCACGGTTTCTAGGGAAACCGTCATTTATAGTACACGCCGGAGAGAATAACCACGGTTTTGGAGAACCGTGGTATATAGTTTATTATAAACCACGGTTTGTAGGGCAACCGTCATTTATAGTACATGCCGGAGAGAATAAACCACGGTTTTTGGAGAACCGTGGTATAACCATCACGCCGGAGAGAATAAACCACGGTTTTTGGAGAACCGTGGTATATAACCGTCACGCCGGAGGGAATAAACCACGGTTCTTAAGAACCATGTATATAACCGTTCACACGGAGAGAATAAACCACGATTTTTGGAGAACCGTGGTATATAGTCTGAGCGGGAATTTTAATTTTTGGCCCAAATTAACGCGGCTCTTCTCTTCGGAATGTACTATAAATGACGGTTGCCCTACAAACCGTGGGTTATAAGTAAAACAAGAGAGCCGCGTTAATTTGGGCCGAAAATTAAAATTCCCGCTCAGACTATATACCACGGTTTTTATAGACCGTGGTATATAACGTCACCGAGAGAGAATAAACCACGGTTTTTAAAGAACCGTGGTATATAACCGTCACTCTCGAGAGAATAAACCACGGTTTTTGGAGAACCGTGGTATATAGTCTGAGCGGGAATTTTAATTTTCGGCCCAAATTAACGCGGCTTCTTGTTCTCTTATATTTCTCTTACTGTAATTGCAAACCACACTGGCGAACAAGGATTGAACGCGCCTCTTCCTCATTTCTTCACCTCCCGGTAATTTTTACAACCCACGCCGGCGAACATGGAACATGCTCTACGCCATCTCTTCAACCTCTCGGTAATTTCACAAACCATACTAGTGAATAAGGAACATGCTCTATGCCATATCAACCGCACTGTAAATTTGCTACCCATACTGGCGAACACAGAAACATACTCCTACCTCTCTCATTATCTTGTTTTCATGGTAATTTTTGCAACCCACACTGGCGAACAAGGAACGTGCTCTGCGTCTCATCCTTATGTTCACTCATTGTAATTTTTGCAACCCCAGCCGGCGAACAACGAACATGCTCTACGCCGCATCCATTTTCTTCAACCTCACAGTAATTTTGGAACCCACCGGCGAACAAGGAGCATACTGCGCCTCCATTCTTCACTCACGATTTCGCAACCTTAATTCGCAAACAAGGAACATACATAATCTGGCATCTTCATTGTCTGTATATGCGCTCTGTTGAGATTTCCAGATTGAAGGCGAAGATTTGAAAAATTCATGGACTATAAACCACGGTTTCATGTATAACCGTGGTTTTTTCGTTGTTTTTTCACCTTATATACCACGGTTTTTAGAATAACCGTGTTTATTCTCTCCGGCGTGACGGTTATATACCACGGTTCCCCAAAAAACCGTGGTTTATTCTCTCCGGCATGTACTATAAATGACGGTTGCCCTACAAACCGTGGTTTATAACCGTGTTTTTTTTACATTATATACCACGGTTTTTAGAATAACCGTCATATATTACTCACAATAAATGACGGTTTTATAGAACCGTGGTTTTTATCTTCATTTAAAACCACGGTTTTGAACCGTGGTATATAATATTTTGGCATTTACGACGGCCGCAAATACCACGGTTTTTTAACCGTGGTATATAAGCAAAATAACCGTGGTATATAATGTTTTTTCTACTAGTGCATGTCCTCCCATGCGGTGATGGTACTGGGGGTTAGACTGTGGTACCACTTGCTGGCGTTCCCCGTAAGGCTATGGGGGAAGAGAGCAAGTCTGGCGTATTGGAGGACATTGTTTGTGGAGGTTAGGCTGTTTGTGTGTTGCAAGAATTTGGTGATGTGGAGCAAAGCATCGTCCGGGTTTGTACCATCGAACATACCCAATTCCTTGATGCATCGTATTTGATGATATGGCTTAAGTTTTTGCCATTCATCGTATTCGTTTTGTGGAAGGAGAGGGAGAGTCGATTGCGGGCTTTTGGCCTTGGTTAGAAGGCCTATTGATGTTTCGGACGGTAGGTGCTGCCATTGGTGTAGGAGGTATGTGTTGTTGGTTTCTTCGTTGACGATTGAGCGAAGAAGGGTTCTCTCAATCTCCGGATCAGAGTTGGCTAAATTTTCAGGAGTACTCGTTGACCGAAGATGCATTCACTTGAGAACTTCAGGATGAGCAAGAGAAAACGTTATAATACTCGTAATAATAAAAGAAATAATATAATGACATATTAAAATTACGAGAATACAAGAAAAAGTTAAGTTTGGTTTGCCGGACACGGTGCCGGGTGTATGGCACCCGACATTGGACTTCCTCCAATACTGCCGGGTTAAGAGTACCCGGCATCGCGTCGGTCTTCTGCGAATCTAAAAAAAAAAAATAAAGAATCAACAATTAGGAAGTATTAGAAGAGAGATCTAAGCAAATGGTGCAAGAAAAGAATAGAATACTATGAGGAATTTAACATTTTACGAAAATAATTTAAAACTCAAAATAATTTGAATATGCCGGACAGGTTACTGGGTTAGTTGTATCCGGTAGTGGACTTCCTCCACTAATGTCGGGTTGAAGTTACCCGGCATACCACCCGCGCGTTCAAACTCGAAAAAAAATTAAATGGGAAGGGAAAGGGAAGTAAACATAAAAGAGCAATGAAAAAGAAATTTATAGACAAATCAAAGATTCAAAAAAAAAAGACAATGCGAAGTAAAAGTTGAAGTTTGATTATGCCGGGTCGTACGCCGGGTAAACTCTATCCGGCGTAGGACTTCCTCCAAGATGCCGGATGTAGAACACCCGACAGTGTACCCGACACATTCAACCAAAAAATAAAATTACAAATAAAATTAAAGAATCAAAGAATTAAAGAATAAAGAAAAAGAATATGGCGTTTTACCGAATTTAGGACTTGGACTAATTCCAAGTCCCCGGCAACGGCGCCAATTTGCTAAACGGGAAATTGTTAGGATAACTATATACATAAAAAGAATAAAAATACTAAACTAAACCTACAACTCTACTACGGGTAGCAAATAAAACCCGGTCGGAGTAGTATTGTAAAATATTACGACCGAGAGTATCGTACCTAAGGGACTTATAGAAAATTAGTCCTAATCCGGGCAAAAGCCTATTCTATAATAATAAGGGGGGAAAAGTAAAGGTTGATTCTAAACTAATGACTAAAATAAAATAACTAAATGTATGATTCGGGACTAGATCAACCCAGACACCACTGTGAACACTCAATACATAACAAGTTTCTGAAATCACCGAACATATGAAGTGCCGGATATCCTGCGGATAGTTTATGCACGACATATTCAAAGACGTTGATGTGCCGGACAGAGAACTAACCCGGCACTAGACCCGGCAAGAACGAAATGTGAATTTTATCCCAGTTTTGAACCCCGAAAACAAGGACACTACCCAAATTCGAACCCAACGATCTCTCGTCAGTATTCGACTGAAATAATGAAAAAGGATAAGGTTACTAACTATTCGGTGTTGCCATCTACACTCTGCATCTAACAACGGTGACAGACCACTAAGATTCTAACCAAAAACACTCTGTCTTTGAACCTCAAGTGAAATTTAGAAGATAGGAGAAAAGTAGCGAACTCAATCTGCCTTATATGGAAATCTGAATCTTATAAAAACTTGGGAATATATATATTGAATGATCAAAGTGTTTACAAGGAAGGAACTCATCCCTAACCAAACTAACAAGGATCTCTACTTCACCATCCACTCCAATTAAAGAAGAAATACAAGGGGGAGAAGGAGATTAATCAAAAGCCTTAACCCGAAAAGGAAATCTTCTCTTCTTCTTCGTGGATGGATCCGTAGAAACTCTTGGACACCAACAAATGGAATGTGGCGGAAATAGGGACGTGGATGGAGTGTATATGTATGTTGGAATCTCTCCAATGATGTAGTATCACGGCCTATTTATAGGGCTTCCAAATGTCTCTTGCCGGGCGTCGTGCCGGGTCACCAGTAGGCACACGTGGGAAATGTGCCCTACTGTTAACGGTCGACACCGTCAAATTTGCGCGAAACAGTGTATTGCCGGGTAGAAATACCCGGCATCACACCCGGCACCAGATAAATCTCAATCAATAACGGCCATCGTCTGGTCAACGTGGCGACTCTTCACTTATGCCGGATGGGATCTACCCGGCATCGTATCTGGCAAAGCTTCTTTTCCGATCTATGCGCATGCCGTGCAGGATTTATCCGGCATGGAGTCCGGCATCACTTGAACTTTTGCCTAGAAAATCATTCCTTGCTAGAAAACTCATAAAAACATAAGTCTGTACAAATAATATACTTTAAACATAATAAGCATAAATAACACATAAATAACTCTATTAGATAAATATAATACTAAATCTAATGCAAAAATATGATAAGTCTGCGGCTTATCAAGGCCCTACACTTACCTTTTGCTAGTCCTCGAGCAAAACAAGATTAGAAAGGACTAAATACTTATGCACAAAATAGATAAACTATAGAATGAAATGTAGATAAATATTTCCAACTATATGACTCTAATTCATAAGTATCACTTATCTACCTTATTCCATCAAAACATACTAATGGGTAAAACACAGAATTTCAAACTGATCAAAAACTTTTGGGCTATTGTGCATAAGGGATTTTTTGCAATCTCTCCTTTTTCCGGTTTCCATCATTCAGCTCTATTTTTCAAGAGTTTCTGAATGTGGCCAAGACACTCATCATTGGTTTATTAATCAGCCCTATTTTGTAAGGGTTTCTGAATCAACCATGATTTTTTTCATTAAAGAATGGGGAATTTAGGAGGAGAAAAACAAAAGGAAAAACTCTCGGTTATTGCTTTTATTTTGAGGAAATCTTTTGCAACCTCAGAAGATATTGCTTTTCCTTTGGAAGAAGATTTTTTTCTCTTTTTTTTTTTCTTTTCTTCTTTTGCATAAAAAAAACCCTTTTAAGATTTTCACCCAAAAGATTTTTCACAATTTGAAAAAAAGAAACAAATACCCAGAAATACATAAAGGAAAGAATTAGGAGAAAGATCATATACTCAGTTAATAAGAGAATCAAAAAGTTAAAAACAGGAATCTAAAGTCATTAGAAAGCTTACCTCTTGAGAGAACAACTTTTATTCATTCTGAATTCATCTTAATCAAAAAACATGCAAAAAGTTTAGTAAAACATCGATATAAACTCACAACTTATGCATATAAATAAAAACTTATTTTTTAAGGGGGGTCCCTGCCAACACTTGGCAGGAACACTGTCCCAGTGTTCGAAAGAAACAATAATAATTTTTTTATTTTTTTATTTTTTGTGAAACAAAAAAAACTAATTAAAGTAATTAAAAAAACAATAACATAAAACTAAAAAGAAAAATTGAATGATAAGAAGGGCTCCCTGTTTGATAGTGAAGGCGTGAGGAGGAACGCCCTACACTTAGCCTTTTAGGCTATTTGGCATCATTTGAGATCCTGGGCAGGATAGTGACCGAATTCGCATGCTCCCGTGGATTGGTTTGCGTTTGGGACGGGAGATGACTTGTTGTCGTGGTTGCGTCAGAAGTTGCTGTAATTGCAACTGCAATGATTTGTGCTCCTTGCGAATGGTCGAGATCTCATTGTGGGTATCCGGGTTTTGTTCATCAGGGTTGACATCATGTCACAAAGTTCAGCCATTTCAGCCTCTGAGATGATGTAGGATGATGGTCTGTATTGCCTCCTAGTAGCCGGCTTGACTCTGAAAGTGTTGAGGGGGTTGGTTCTCTGTTGCCATGGCTGCCGATACCCTTGGTTACTCATATAGTTGACTTCCTCAACATTCTGAAAGTTGGGCATGTCAGGGCTTGGAGGGTGTGGTCGTGTACATACCACGTTCGCCTGTTGAGGAAGTTGATTCATTGCTATTTACTCCACCACTTTCTGTAGAGCGCTAACCTTCGTTGACGTCTGGGCATTACTCTCCAATAACTGCTCAGACTTTGCATTAATCTGGCAATTTGGAGTCGCCCTCATCCACCTGATCAAACCAGCGGTACTGCCCTTGTTCCACCGGTGGCCCATTCCTAATCTCTTCGCAAAGAGATTCAACCCCACTAAGGAATTGATCTCCAGGCTTCTTTAATATATCTGCACCAAGGGAGGATAAGATCATCGTCTTGCATTGATTAATCAATCCTTTGTAAAACAGCTGAGATAGGTTCCTTGGTGAGGCCGTGGTGTGGACATGTGCAGCAAACCCTTTGAATCTGTCCCAAGTCTCACAGATGTTCTCGAGCTAGGTTGTCTAAAGTTGTAAATATCGGCGATCTCCAGGGTGTGACTTGGTGGTAAGAATTTATCATAGAACTGGTTGCCATGTCCTCCATGCGGTGATGGTAGGGGGTTAGTTAGACTGTGGTACCACTTGCTGGCATTCCCCGTAAGGCTATGGGGGAAGAGAGCAGTCTGGCGTATTGGAGGACAATTTTTGGGGAGGTTAGGATGTTTGTGTGTTGCAGATTTGGTGATGTGGAGCAAAGCATCGTCCGGGTTGGTACCACGAACATACCCAATTCCTTGATGCATCGTATTTGATGATATGGCTTAAGTTTTGCCATTTCATCGTATTCGTTTTGTGGAAGGAGAGCGAGGTCGATTCGCTGGCCTTTGGCCTTGGTTTACGAAGGTCATTGATTGTTCGGACGGTAGGTGCGTGCCATGGTGAGGGAGGGTATGTGTTGTTGGTTTCTTCGTTGACGAATTGAGCGAAGAAGGGTTCTCTCCTCTCCGGATCAGAGTTGGCTAAATTTTCAGGAGTACTCGTTGACCGAAGATGCATTCACTTGAGAACTTCAGGATGAGCAAGAGAAAACGTTATAATACTTCGTAATATAAAAGAAATAATATAATGACATATTAAAATTACGAGATACAAGAAAAAGTTAAGTTTTGGTTATGCCGGACACGGTGCCGGTGTATGGCACCCGACATTGGACTTCCTCCAATACTGCCGGGTTAAGAGTACCCGGCATTGCGTCCGGTCTTCTGCGAATCTAAAAAAAAAAAATAAAGAATCAACAATTAGGAAGTATTAGAAGAGAGATCTAAGCAAATGGTGCAAGAAAAGAATAGAATACTATGAAGAATTTAACATTTTACGAAAATAATTTAAAACTCAAAATTTGATATGCCGGACAGGTTACTGGGTTAGTTGTATCCGGTAGTGGACTTCCTCCACTAATGTCGGGTTGAAGTTACCCGGCATACCACCCGGCACGTTCAAACTCGAAAAAAAAAATTAAATGGGAAGGGGAAAGGGAAGTTAACATAAAAGAGCAATGAAAAAGAATATTTATAAACAAATCAAAGATTAAAAAAAAAGCCATGCGAAGTAAAATTAAGTTTGATTATGCCGGGTCGTACGGGTAAACTCTATCCGGCGTAGGACTTCCTCCAAGATGCCGGATGTAGAACACCCGGCAGTGTACCCGACACATTCAACCAAAAAATAAAATTACAAATTAAATTAAAGAATCAAAGAATTAAAGAATAAAGAATAAAGAATAAGGCGTTTTACCGAATTTAGGACTTGGACTAATTCCAAGTCCCCGGCAACGGCGCCAATTTACTAAACGGGAAATTGTTAGGATAACTATATACATAAAAAGAATAAAATACTAAACTAAACCTACAACTCTACTACGGGTAGCAAAATAAAACCCGGTCGGAGTATAGTGTAAATATATTACGACCGAGAGTATCGTACCCAAGGGACTTATAGAAAATTAGTCCTAATCCGGGCAAAAGCCTATTCTATAATAATAAGGGGGGAAAAGTAAAGGTTGATTCTAAACTAAATGACTAAAATAAAATAACTAAATGTATGATTCGGGACTAGATCAACCCAGGCACCACTGTGAACACTCAATACATAACAAGTTTCTGAAATCACCCGAACATATGAACGTGCCGGATATCCTGCCGGATAGTTTATGCACGACATATTCAAAGACGTTGAATGTGCCGGACAGAACTAACCCGGCACTAGACCCAGCAAGAACGAAATGTGAATTTTTATCCCAGTTTTGAACCCCGAAAACAAGGACTCACTACCCAAATTTGAACCCAACGATCTCTCGTCAGTATTCGACTGAAATAATGAAAAAGGATAAGGTTACTCAACTCTTTCGGTGTTGCCATCTACACTCTGCATCTAACAACGGTGACAGACCACTAAGATTCTTTAACCAAAAACACTCTTGTCTTTTGAACCTCAAGTGAAATTTAGAAGATAGGAGAACAAGTAGCGAACTCAATCTGCCTTATATGGAAATCTGAATCTTAGAAAAACTTGGGAATATATATATTGAATGATCAAAGTGTTTACAAGGAAGGAACTCATCCCTAACCAAACTAACAAGGATCTCTACTTCACCATGCACTCCAATTAAAGAAGAAATACATCGGGGAGAAGGAGATTAATCAAAAGCCTTAACCCGAAAAGGAAATCTTCTCTTCTTCTTCGTGGATGGATCCGTAGAAACTCTTGGACACCAACAAATGGAATGTGGCGGAAATAGGGACGTGGATGGAGTGTATATGTATGTTGGAATCTCTCCAATGATGTAGTCTCACGGCCTATTTATAGGGCTTCCAAATGTCTCTTGCCGGGCGTCGTGCCGGGTCACCAGTAGCCGGCACACGTGGGAAATGTGCCCAATTGTTAACGGTCGAAACCGTCAAATTTGCACGAAACAGTGTATATGCCGGGTAGAAAATACCCGGCATCACACCCGGCACCAGATAAATCTCCAACGGTCAATAACGGCCATTGTCTGGTCAACCGTGGCGACTCTTCACTTATGCTGGATGGGATCTACCCGGCATCGTATCCGGCAAAGCTCCTTTTCCGATCTATGCGCATGCCGTGCAGGATTTATCCGGCATGGAGTCCGGCATCACTTGAACTTTTGCCTAGAAAATCATTCCTCGCATAGAAAACTCATAAAAACATAAGTCTGTACAAATAATATACTTTAACACATAATAAGCATAAATAACACATAAATAACTCTATTTAGATAAATATAATTCTAAATCTAATGCATAAAATATGATAAGTCTGCGGCTTATCAATAATCCTAGTTAATTGGCCTATCTAAATAGGGGGGGGGGGGAATTGACATTAACTTCAACTTAAGAAAAACCTATCTAAATGGAGTATTTACAATGAACCACCCTCGATTCGGAATAATAAACATTCTAAAAATAGAAAAGAAATAAGTTTCGAATTAATCATCTTTTGAATGTGCCGGATGGCTTTCCGGACATAAGATGCACGACACATTCAAGAACCTTGAATGTGCCGGACACCAGACATTCGGCAGTATACCCGACATGTTAAAAATGTCAAAGTTGTTTTCCAGTTTCGAGTTTGAAACAAACACTCTCAATCCATTATCAAAATCAACAAATCTAATGCCAATAAATGAACTGAAAAGAGGAGAATATAATGGTTAACTCCAAATCTTAATTTTCATCTTCTAATTTGTAGAAAACAAAAGGAAAAGACCACTTAGAAATCTTTAACCATTATTCCCTTGTTTTGATTAACAAAGAGAGAATTTTGAAGTAAAAGGAAAGAGTAGCAACTTCATTCCATTTTGCACAAAAATGATAAATCTAAGTTAAAACTTGTAACTTTTATTATAAGATCATAACTGTAATTACAAAGAGTATCATTCCTAACCAATGAATGCAAGGAACTCTACTACATCATCCACACCAATGTTAGAAGAAATTACAAGAGGAGAAGGGGAATGGTCTTAGCCTTAACCCGATAAAGATTTCCTCTTCTTCTTTGTGGATGACTTGAAGATCTTCCTTGGCCGCAATGGAGTCGATTTTGTGGAGTATGAAGGCGTAATGTTATACCCAAAATTTTAACCCCCCAGAAGAGAGTATCTAAAGGGGTAGTTTGGTCAAGCGACAATGATTCCCAGTTCGATTGGCACATTCCGGAGTGCCCGGAACAACTAGGTCAGCCTCAGGGGCATTTTCATAATTTTTAAAGGCTCATAAGCCCTCTATAAGCTTTCTCTCTCCACCGAAAGTGGCTCAAATCAATTCAAAATGCTTTGAGATTTTAACCCATGATAGAGGATGACGTTCAGAGCATAATGGCATTGGAATTTTGATTTTTCAAAGTTTCAATAATTTTCTAGTAATTTCTGATTGAATCTAACGAGAAATTGAATTTGAAAATATTCCAATATCCAAAAAATTCGATTCCACCTTGGAAAAACCAGAAATATCATCCTTTACACATGGTTAAAATTTCATAGTCAAATTCCTTTTAGAAACCTTTGAGCTAAAACGTCGGTAAATCTCGGTTTTTACCGGATTTTTCTATCTTTAAGGAAGCCTATATAAGGAACCTTATCCCTTGATTAAATCAGAGCTCCAAGAACCCTAGAACATCGATTAGCAAGCATGGCCGTCACAACTCCCTCCCGTTTTTACACTCCCGACCCCCAAAATCACACCAATACTCTCTCGAAATCAACACCTAAACACGTTTTTCAACTCCCACCACTTCAACAATCATCAAACCACCATCAAACCACCACCAAAACGTGAAAAACACACTCTACAATCAATAGTCAGAAGCCTGGTTCGAACTCAATCTAGAACCGACTTCAACGGAGCCCTGAAAGAATCCCAACGTGAAGAGTTTCATTAATCCAGGAGCCAAAACAGGTTGTAATCATACTTTTCTGAAACCCTATGACTTCATTAGTCTTCTGTCAAATTTTGGGCATAAATAAACCTTTTACAGCTTCCGAATTGCAATTTGTTTCAGTTTCTACCTACTTACTTGTTTGTTAAGTTTCGTGCTTAATTCGACTTCAAATTGAAAACTTTTGATTATTAACGTGTTTAGAATCTCTTAGGCTACCTACCCATAAAATTTGAGCCGAAAACACCGCCAGGAACCACCAGAACGCCGCCGTCCGAGGGTGGTCTATGCCTACGGACAACCTGTTCGGGGCCCCGGACTGCCTGTCCGAGGCCACAGACGCCCTCGGACCGCGGCGGAAATTAAATTTTCAAATTTTTAGGGTTTTAACGGTACATGTCTGGGCCCACGGACAAAATTTCATTTTCTTGTTATTTCAACCTTTCTGACTATTTAGATTAACTAGGGTCTGTGGCTTCGGACATTAGGTCCGTGGCTACGGACGGAAACAAAATTTGACCTAATTCTGCCTCTGAAACCCTAGTTTAGGTAATTTCAATTTTTGCTTTAATTTCCTGTCAAAAAACGTTAAAAAATTAAAAAAATCATAAGTTTACGCACTTAGGTTAAAACGACTCGTAATAAGCCGTAATTAAACTAAGTAGAGGAAAAACGACTTCGAGGGGTAATGAAAGTAGTTGAACCCTGAATAAGTCAAATACTAAGCCCCCGAACCCGAACTCTACCTTTCCTAATTTACCCTAGGTTAAAATTAGGTGGCGAATCATGATAGGTTCCAGTGAGCTAACTTAGGGCATCAACAATGGTGTGGAATCCACTCTAAATTAATAAAATAAAAAGATAAAATATGACATGGATGAAATACCCCAAACCTAGATATGGTATTTAAAGGATTAAATAAGGTATAAGAAGGCTAAATAATGCCCTAGAGACATTAAGAAACATTTCTAATCAAAGAAAACATAAGGAAACACCAAAAGAGCAGTTTAAGCGAAAACGTGCTCTAAGCTTGGAGAGACTTGGGTGAGCACCCAAATATCATTACAAGACCTTAGTAATATCATAATGGTCATTTTAAACCAATTACCAAAGAAAACCAAGCTTGAAAACAAGTTAAAACACAAAATGTGCTTTAAGGAGTCTTAAAGCACATTTTTGCAAAATTGTCTTGTAAATGGGTTTTGAGTGGCTAAATATCCATCATTACTCTTTAATTAACATGTGTACTAATTAGTATCACATTAGGAAGTCTAAATCAATGGGAAATCAAAAATTTCACAATTATGTGCCTTGTTTAGTGAATAGTAACCAAATAATGCTAGTTTAAGACATTAGTCAAAGTAAGTCAATTAAATGGTCAACAAAGACCACAACCTACCTTATTTGACTAAGGGGGCCGGTTTTTAAGTGTGACTCACCACACTTATCTAGCTAAGTAAAGAGAAAGCAAAAGTAAGTAAGTTAACTATTCACCTTTTTAACATAATATCTCACCTATAGTAGTCCTCTCTCCTCCTTTCTTCATTCTTCATCTTCTCCATCGATTTCTCTTGCTCTCTTTCTTCTCTTTCACGTAAGAAGCAACCTCCATGCTAGCTCCACCTTCTCTTGGCCACTACTTACTCATTTAAGCTCCAAAATCAAAACCAAGTACATATATCTCTTAGTTAGCTCAAGCTCTTCCTTTCTATCTTTTCAAAACTTCAAGAGCCTCAATTTTGGAGCCAAGGCAAACCACCATTAGAGGAGGAATTTAATACCCCGGATCTAAAAATGGTGATTTAATTACTCTAATAAAATTATTAAGGGCCTAATTGTGCCTAGAGAGTATTGGTGAAAAGAATAAAACCAAAAGAAAAGAGAAAATGCGTTAAATGCGAAAAACGCAAATGCGCATTAAATTTAAATAAGAGATAAATGATCTCTTAAAGGTCCGAGATGGATTCCTAAGGCTTAGTTAGGCCTAATTAGTATACGGGAGTGACTCCCGAAGAAAACGGATCCAAATAATGGATTAAAACGCTAACGGAGTTTTAAAGCACGTTTTTCGAGAAAACCCGAAAACGTGACTTTAAGTGGTCAAACGGACCCGTAAAAATTATAGTTGATTAAATAACTATAAATAAGTATTAATGGGAGCTTAATAACCATTAAAATTAATTAAACGAGGAAATTCCGGAAAACGGACCCGGTAAGTGAATAGTGACGAAACCCGGAGACGAAACGCGTTTAATTCGAAAAGACGAAAAACGACCCGGGCTATTAATTCATGAAGGCCGGTTTTAATTAATATGTATACACTCATTAATAGCTTGTTAGCTAATTAGTAATGAGATGACAAAGAAATAAATAAGTAAAGCAAATAGTGAATAGTAAAAAGCAACTTTACTACTCTCTCACCCTCTTCCTTATTTCCTCACGGTTATTTCTTCCCCTCCAAACCGAGCTTCTTCTTCCTCCTCTGTTAATGGGCGATTCCACACAGCACCACCACCTCCATCTTCAATCTCCTCTAACTTGCTCATTTCTCCACCGAATCGCACAAAATTTGTACCGTTAGATTCGTATCGGCGAGGGCTACGTTTTCCACCCCTCAAAATCTTGATTCCTCCACCTTCACTTCCATGGGTGTTGGGCCTTTTGAATCTTGAAGAGCTTATTTTGACTCTCCTTCACCACCTTAATGTCCTAAGGTAATAATAGGTAAGAGCTTTGGTCATTCCTAGCTTGTTCTTGCAATTTGGAAAATTTTCCCACGTTGAAAATTTTCCTCCATTTCAGTCGGTTTCTTCATGTCCTTGAGGAGTGGTGGAACTTCACCATTTTGATTGCCTAACTCTCCATTTGGATACCTTGAGGTAATCTTTATGTTAAAACCCTAAAAACTAGCACTTGTAATACTAGTTTTTTGTGAGGAAGAAATTGAATTTATAAGCTCAATATGTGTGTATGGGGATATGATTGTAGATGGCAATCTAGACCCCTCGGGTGTTGTGAAAACGAGAAGAGAAAGAGGGAACAAGAGAAAGAGGAAGAAGATGGGTGAAAACCGAAAACAAATGAGGTAAAGAGCTTACCTTGTGTTAGTTTTATTTGGCTTGTGAAACTGATTTTAGAGTTTGAATTAATGCTCTTGAAGGGGTGTAGTTATGGTACTACAATGATGTTAGTTGAATGAGATTGTATTTAATGTGGTTTAAGTGTGTAAATAAACCTAGAAGCCAAGTTAGTGTATATGTGTAAACCAGAGGGAAATTTGGTGTATTGTAGTTGTTGTGTTTCATTAAACAGGAATGAAGAAGTGTTTATGAGCTGATTTAAGTGTGGTGAATATGCTTAAGAAGTAGGCAAGTGCTTTCAAAATTACCTAGGGATGTATGGACTTGAGTGTTCTATTCAAAGGAAGAAACTAGGTGTGTTTAAGAGGTTTAAGTGAGTGGTTAATGGTTTGGAAGAACCAAACTTTGAAGGAGAGTGTGTTAGGAGTAAAACTAATGCCATGTGAGTGCTTTGAATGGCATCAGTAAGTGAGGTTTGAATGGTTTAAAGAAGAAACCAAACCTGTTACAAGAAGTTAAAAGAACAAGAAAACTAGTTATGAAATATAAGTGGATTTTGAGTGAATTAAGCATGAGTTAGTGAGTGGGCTTGGTGCTTGGTTTAAGGTGGTTTAGATGAGTAATTAGGTGCTAAAACATGAGGATTTTAGTTGGTGAAGATTGGGTAATCAAAGGGTGGAAGAAAGGAGTTGTAACAGATTTGGAAATTACAAATCTGTAAAATCTGTAGCAGGGTCCGGGACCTAGTCCATGGACAAAGTCCCGGACCACCCCATGAATTTAGGCCGAGAGTGCAGGTTGTGTTTGGTCCGGGACTTGGGATAGGGACAAGGTCCCGGACCAGGTGTTGTTTTTCACCCGAGAGTTTGGTAATACTTTGGTCCGGGACTTAAGATAGGGACCAAGTCCCGGACCACCCCCAGAAACCTACATAGTGTATTTTTAAGGTTCCTAATGATGGGGGTTTGAATGTTAATGATGTTATAAGATGTTAAGGCCTTGTTTGGTGACATGTTAAGGCCCTAGGAAGTGTAAGAAAGTGTTAGAAGTGATTGTTAAGTGAGAACTCAAATTAACAAGAGTAAAACCGAGTAAACGGGATAACGGGGTAAATACGGGAATAGCATTTTATTATGTACCGTATGAGCTTAGTATTAATAATAATGTTTGAAACATTATCAGAGAATCGTGCGTGACCCGAGCAAGGTGAGATGACACGGTAAAAGTAAAAACCCCGGTGAAAGGTATGATTTTCTCATACTCCGCGTGCTAACCGAGTTACGTTGATTTGTGTGTTTGTGTGCCGGCTTAATCAAGATTAAAGCATGAAAATAATCCATTGTTTGATTATGTATGCCTTGTCGTATGTTGAATGTGCTAACATACTTGTATGCCGGTGTGGTCTAACATAGTGTATGGACCGACTCGTAGTGAGTAACGTTAAGCTAGAGACCCATAGATCGGGTCGATGCTTAAGATAACGAAAACGTGCAAACACACAAACTATCCGTTAAAGTATAACAATAACTCAAACGTTGAACTCCCTAGAAGTGAGGAGAAGTACGGGTTGAGTAAATACCCGATAAATGTTAGAAAACCACATTGAAACTATCCACGAAACAAATGAGAGTGGAAAGATAAGTGAACCTCCTTCAAGAGGAATTAAGATAGTTCGAAGATGTGAACTAGTAAAGAAGGTAAAAGAGACCTAAGGGATTAGTAACTCCCTTGTGACATGGTCGACCTCTTATATGAGGATTTTACCCGATATAAGAAATTAACCGAAAGTATGAGTAAGTGAAATGCATGGGTAACTCTTAAAACCTAAGATTAACCGAACTTAAGTAATGTTCCCAAGGTCATTAGAAACATCGAGAGTGATGCTTCTAGACTAATATGCATAATGTTATTATAACTCCGAGAGAGGAGTGTATGGGAATGTAAGTAGTCCGAGAGTAGTCGGACCTAAGTAATGAGATAGGAACTAAGAGAGAGTTCCGTGAGCTAGTTGAACCTTTCCACCATGCTAGACCCAGAGTAGGGTCGAAACCGGGGAAGTAAGACTATGCTAGAGAGCCATGAGTTTTGGCCTAAGTATGTATTAAGAGTAACAAGCGTGACGTAGGAGACCTGTAGCGTCTCGAGAATCTACAAGAGCTTGAGTATAAATAACCCAAGAGTGGGGGGATAATGAGTATAAATAACCCAAGAGCATGTGTGAGATAATGAGTATAAATAACCCAAGAGTATGGGTGAGATAATGAGTATAAATAACCCAAGAGTATGGGTGAGATAATGAGAATAAGTAACCCGAGAGTGTGGGTGAGTATAGTACGAGTAGCCCAAGAGAATGGGTGTGTATATAAGTAACCCGAGAGAGCGGGTGAGGTATTGAATAAGTAAACAAGGCATAGTGAGGAATAACCCTCAAGGCCTAAGAGTAACCAGATACAACTAGCAACCTCGTTATGTTAGTTAGGAATTGTGTTCCGTGATTGGATGTAGATTCCTTGAGCAATACACATATATTGTATTGCTATGATGCATGTTGTTTGACTAATGAACTCCATGTATATCCGACAAAAGTAGTCGGCGTACCCCGGTTAGTGCTCGGGGTATGCGAATTTCATATGCAGCGTTAAGCTGAGCCCCTAGGGGCGATGTTTTTATTTTACAGGTACACCGAAGATGTTACCGTTCGAGAGTAGGACGGGGTCGGTGGGTTGCATGGGTAGTTAGTTTTAATTACTTATGTATTGAAGGAAGTGTAAGACCGAATATGTTGTCGGCATCCATTCATAGTAGACTCGGTATTGTAAAGAAAAGATTTGAGTATTGTATTTGTAATGTGTACTCGGTTGTTCCAGTTCATCAGACCGTTACGGTATGTAAGTTTAGCCTGGTTAGCCACATAGGTGGCTAACGGCGTTGTTTCACCCTCGTTGTAATTAGAGTTCCGCTACGTGATTAAGAGGTAATGATGAGATTAACGGTTGGGGTGTTACAAAAATGGTATCAGAGCGAAGTATCGCTCTGATGACTGGAAATACCGAGCTTAGGAGATACCGAGCTTAGGAGATACCGAGTTAGGAACTAGAGACTTAGGGCTATGGGTTGAGTGGTAGCGTGAGAGATGCGCTAGTTAGGAACTTCCAGTATGATCTGGATACCTACAATACCAGACCCGCCCTCCACAAACCCCGTATTTAAAAGCTTGGGAAGGAACGCCAGAGAGACGGGGAATCCGATCTGGCACTTAATTATTATATCAATATGAACCAGAATCTGTCATGTGGTAGATCCCGAGAACCGGAGATCCCGGAGACGGATCCCACTGGAACGACAATAACCGCACACAATGGCGGGAGATCGAGAAATCCTAATCCAAGGAGATCGAAACTTGTGGCAGCACGGGGCGACATGCTTAGCAGTCGCGAGAACCCAGCTGGTCGAGCAGCAGCAAGAAGGATGCACCAACCGTGCAACAGGGCGGATTCATGAGAACTAACAAAAACCGAGACACATGTCTACGGACCGCCACAACTAAATAATACCGCCAACGGTATACCCATTTACTAAGAATCTAGTCAAAGGAAGATGCACCCACCCTGCCACACCCAAAGAGATTGCAATACTTAACTGATATAGCTTAGACAGCTACGAGTATAACTACGGGATATACCGGAATAGGACTACAGAAGTAGTACCTAAATAAGTTAAACCTCGGTAACCACAGTAAAGACGTGGGAACGAGCAACGAGGTAGAACACCGAACTAAGTAATTAAGGAACTACGAGATTGGAGAAGCACCTAAAAGGTTGACATACGTGTCAAGATGAACAAGTAGCAGCTCCGACGAGCAGTTATCCGACCAATGAAACAAAGGAAGTGCTGACAAGGCTACCAGATACAATGTGAACAATACCGTGACCGGTATGAGTTAACCCAAAAACCGCCAGTACCGCGCACTTGCCACGGCAAGTGCAGTAATAGCGGGACTAATAAGAAGAGCTTTGACAAGCGACCAGTACTTAGCAAGTACCAAGACGGCAAGAGAAGCCAATATAGCACCACAAACCCTAAGAATTCTGAAACGAAACCTTGGAAAGGCCTAAAGGCCTGACCACTGTATAAAGAACATACCAGTCTGCAAGAAGACAGACTTAGTAAGAAGCAACCGGCATTGAAATGCCGTAGAGATTTTATTTTCAACTCAAATTTTTCTTTCAAACAGAGAATTTTCCAAAAACTCCCAAATTTTTTAAAAACCAAACCAGAGAATCACGGTAAGTTATCATAGGATGATATAAGAGGAGTTGGCAACAGAATACTTCACTTAGGCGTGTGACCGACACTACTGTGTACTAAACGAGACATGGAACGACCGCACTCCGAAGGAGCTTGCGGGCCTGACAGACCAATTATGAGTTAGTCGGGTAAGTGGCAACGTATCAATAAGATACTCCATGTATGTATACAAGTAGAGTACGGAACACGGGAAGTAGCCCACTCCATACTACGGACGAAAGAGCCAATTCAAACCAAGACAGTTGGACACCTCGAATGATCGAAGAACATAAGGAAGCTTACCAAGATAAGGGAGTTTAGAATCCAGTAAGGTGACGGACCTAAGGATATAGCGTTAATAAGTGCGAGAAGCACAGAGTATCAAGCACAGACATTGGATATGTCACAGGAAATACCTAATAACTGGAATATATACCAGCGTAAGTAATATGGCAAATGCCTTAAATGATCATATCGATGTTTGATGAACGGGATAGAATTCCCACAGTATATCTCACTAAGAGAATAACGACCTAATTAAGTAGGTAAAGGAAAAGTATTAATACTCTACCCAATAACGGGAGACATTACAACCCTAAACGGGATAGTTCGAGTTATACATAGCCGCAAGGCGAAGTCGCAACTGAACATAACCATAAGTACAAGCCAGATGTAATGGCATTACTCAGTAACACCCAGGAGCAATCCGAGAAGGGTGCCGGAGTCAACAGTAGTTGAACAAAACATCGTGTTGAGAACACAAGTGTTAAAGAGAACACTCGGGTAGAACCCGAAGGGATCCCTCGTAACAAGGGATACCCTAAATTGCTAGAGGGCATGAATTAATACCAAGTATAAAAGGGCCTTCCAAGTACGGAAGTGTGGTGAGACAACCATAACAAGAGCCCAGTAATATCTTCCAAACCATTTAATGGCATATGGAGAAGGAGAAACCTGTTTGAGCAGCCCGCATAGAGCGTGGCGAGGCAATGTGACTTGTAAGCCGGTAAAACCAACTGCAATTTGTAGATCCAAACGTTGTAAAACATATGCATAAAGGCATAAGAGTTATTGTGGAGCACGAACCACTACCTTAGAGTGGGGACACCACTTGTTATTGTGGAGCCTATGGAGCGGTAATTGCGTGAATCTTCCAAAGAAAGGCTACCACCTAAGTATGTAATGTGAAACCGCTAGAGCGGTGTAATGATACTTGAGCAGGTGATTATTGCCAAGGAATAATTTGAACAGAGATAGTATGTAGAAAGGCTTTGATAGCAGTGGAAAGAAACCGAGAGAGTAATCGGTTGAGTAGTAAACACAGTATGCGTGCAATATGAATTGCAGAATAAACGATGCGCCATAAACGTAGAGAGTTAAAGAAGTATATTTTATTGAGCCAAGTGAATGGCAAGCCATAGTATAAATGGCGGGAGTACATGAGCGGAAGCTAAAGTAGTAGCAGATGCCATATAAACGAATGTTGTAATGAGTAGAGCATGATATGCAGTAACAGATAATGATACGAGTTGTTGAGAAATTGTGGTAAAGGGGACATAATCATTCCTATCCCATGAGAGATTTACTGTCAAGGGTTTACGCTTCTGCACTCTGTATGACTGAGTGTTTTAGTATTGCACTTGTGCGGTAGTGATCGAGTGGGAGAGCCAGGAATTGAGAAATGTCTACGAAGCCTGTTGAGTGAGAATCTAGAGAGATAACTGTGCGGCCATTGGCCAAAGATGCACAAAGAACGTGGGCAGTAACCCACAGGGCCCAGGATCGATATGTGGAATGGTTAATGCAGAGTAGTATGAAGGAGGAATTGTTGTACAGAAATAAATGAATAAACATAATTGAGAAGCACTATTAAATGAGGAAGCACTACATACTGAGTAGTAGCTTGACCTTAACCGACAATAAGTCGGGAATAGTAAGTGAATAATCACAAGATATACAGTGCTATACGAAGTAGATTCCCAGAGAACTGGAGAGACAATCTAAAATTCATCGAATTCGCATACGGTAAGAGATACCAAGCGACGATTGAAATACATTGAGAATACCAAAGGGCGAGTTAAGCTCTAGTTAGCAGGTCACACAACAGAAGCTCGTGGACCATAATTCAAAGGTTAAGTATACCTAGCGATTGTGAGTAATTGGCTAATCCTAAACGCCTTGAAGCCTTAGAGGCTGGAACCGAACCCGGTTATGAGTTAATTAACCACATTGAAGTTAAAACACTTTATGATACTCGAATTAGTGAACCAATGTTCAGTAATAACATATGGTTAGTTACGCGGGCGTAACTCCTTTTAAGGGGGGTAGGGCGAGAAACCGCTTAGAGTATGTTTTACGTATAGGTGCGTAAACTACTATGTGCATAGCACAAAAGAAATTGTTTTGATGATTGGAACTTATGTTACATAAACATATGTACCCATTCATTGCGTAATTATGATTATCGTGCATGAGAGATGCAAGTAACGAGTATATGATAACTATGAAAGGTGGAGTAGAGAAACTCCTGGGGAATGAGAATCCCCATAGTATATGTCTATTGAGAGTAGGCATGAGATATTGTGAGTATGAATCGGCATGAAACCGATGTGTAACCTAGAAGGGAGTGAGTTCCCTTGGTGATTGTATTTGTGAATGATTGATGGAGTGAGTTCCATCCTTTGGAGTTGCATGTTGTGTGTTTTAATTGAGTAATAATTTGACTAATGAGGCCACAAGTATGGAATGCCTAGGCAAGGTAAGTGAAACAAATAGAGAATAATGGATGACTTAAGTTCCATGATAAAGATAAATTGAAACAGATTGTTTTATGAATATGACTAGAAAGAGTAAAAGATAGAAAACGAAAATGTTTGACTATTTGATTTTTTGAAACTGACGTGGGAGGTGGAACTTGGTCTGCTAGCGATCAAGGGAAACCGAACACAAATTGGGGTGGAAGGATAGTTCAACACTGATGCTGATCACATCAGGGTTGGATGATTCTTGAAGCTCCCTATAAGTGGTCACAAGTAATCACGCTAAGAAAAGATACAACTACCATAAATTTGATTTGGAGTTGTGTGATGTTTTAAAAAGAATTTTCAAACAGATTTTGAAAAAGAATTTCTTCAAGTATGAAGATGGAAACGAAAACTGGTTTTGAAACCGCTATCACCCGCCGATGGCTGTGGCCTTAAGTCTTGATGACCGGTAGAACGGTGGGCGTGTACTAGTTTTGAAACCATTGCACCGTACGTGCGGCGGTCCTAAGTGACCGGTTGGGGCGGTGTCAGTGTGATTTTTCCAAAGGCAGCGGGACGGGGAGAGTACCCTGAGATGTTCCTGTGTTGAGTGAGTCAACCAGAGTGCCTGAGGATATGTATATGTGTAATGTTTTGATCAGAACCGAAGGGACCGTGGGCCAGAGAGAGTAAGTGCCCATTTGTCATGAAACGGCCGTGAACCAGAAAGAGTAAGTGTTCAACGTGACCGGTACCTGAGGGATCAGTAGTATATTACTCAACATGGATGCGAGGACTGTAGTGCCTTCTTGTCTTCGGACCGATTCCATGAAGAGAGAACAAAAAGTATTTTTGATTGCTATACATGCTGTGGTATGTGTGTGGTATGTGTAGTATGAAATGTGACTGACTTGTGGAGTCTGTAAGGTTATACATGTATTATAACCTTGGCATAGTACGCCCTGAGAGTAACCATCTAGATTCACCAACTTGAGGACAAAGTTCCTAAGGGGGGTAGATTTTAATACCCCGGATCTAAAAATGGTGATTTAATTACTCTAATAAAATTATTAAGGGCCTAATTGTGCCTAGAGTATTGGTGAAAAGAATAAAACCAAAAGAAAAGAGAAAATGCGTTAAATGCGAAAAACGCTAAAATGCGCATTAAATTTAAATAAGAGATAAATGATCTCGTAAGGGTCCGAGATGGATTCCTAAGGCTTAGTTAGGCCTAATTAGTATACGGGAGTGACTCCCGAATAAAACGGATCCAAATAATGGATTAAAACGCTAACGGAGTTTTAAAGCACATTTTTCGAGAAAACCCGAAAACGTGACTTTAAGTGGTCAAACGGACCCGTAAAAATTATAGTTGATTAAATAACTATAAATAAGTATTAATGGGAGCTTAATAACCATTAAAATTAATTAAACGAGGAAATTCCGGAAAACGGACCCGGTAAGTGAATAGTGACGAAACCGGGAGACGAAACGCGTTTAATTCGAAAAGACGAAAAACGACCCGGGCTATTAATTCATGAAGGCCGGTTTTAATTAATATGTATACACTCATTAATAGCTTGTTAGCTAATTAGTAATGAGATGACAAAGAAATAAAAAGTAAAGCAAATAGTGAATAGTAAAAAAGCAACTTTACTACTCTCTCTCACCCTCTTCCTTATTTCCTCACGGTTATTTCTTCCCCTCCAAACCGAGCTTCTTCTTCCTCCTCTGTTAATGGGCGATTCCACACAGCACCACCACCTCCATCTTCAATCTCCTCTAACTTGCTCATTTCTCCACCGAATCGCACAAAATTTGTACCGTTAGATTCGTATCGGCGAGGGCTACGTTTTCCACCCTCAAAATCTTGATTCCTCCACCTTCACTTCCATGGGTGTTGGGCCTTTTGAAGCTTGAAGAGCTTATTTTGACTCTCCTTCACCACCTTAATGTCCTAAGGTAATAATAGGTAAGAGCTTTGGTCATTCCTAGCTGTTCTTGCAATTTGGAAAATTTTCCCACGTTGAAAATTTTCCTCCATTTCAGTCGGTTCTTCATGTCCTTGAGGAGTGGTGAAACTTCACCATTTTGATTGCCTAACTCTCCATTTGGATACCTTGAGGTAATCTTTATGTTAAAACCTAAAAACTAGCACTTGTAATACTAGTTTTTTGTGAGGAAGAAATTGAATTTATAAGCTCAATATGTGTGTATGGGGATATGATTGTAGATGGCAATCTAGACCCCTCGGGTGTTGTGAAAACGAGAAGAGAAAGAGGGAACAAGAGAAAGAGGAAGAAGAGGGGTGAAAACCGAAAACAAATGAGGTAAAGAGCTTACCTTGTGTTAGTTTTATTTGGCTTGTGAAACTGATTTTAGAGTTTGAATTAATGCTCTTGAAGGGGTGTAGTTATGGTACTATAATGATGTTAGTTGAATGAGATTGTTTTTAATGTGGTTTAAGTGTGTAAATAAACCTAGAAGCCAAGTTAGTGTATATGTGTAAACCAGAGGGAAATTTGGTGTATTGTAGTTGTTGTGTTTCATTAAACAGGAATGAAGAAGTGTTTATGAGCTGATTTAAGTGTGGTGAATATGCTTAAGAAGTAGGCAAGTGCTTTCAAAATTCCCTAGGGATGTATGGACTTGAGTGTTCTATTCAAAGGAAGAAACTAGGTGTGTTTAAGAGGTTTAAGTGAGTGGTTAATGGTTCGGAAGAACCAAACTTTGAAGGGGAGTGTGTTAGGAGTAAAAATAATGCCATGTGAGTGCTTTGAATGGCATCAGTAAGTGAGGTTTGAATGGTTTAAAGAAGAAACCAAACCTGTTACAAGAAGTTAAAAGAACAAGAAAACTAGTTATGAAATATAAGTGGATTTTGAGTGAATTAAGCATGAGTTAGTGAGGGGCTTGGTGCTTGGTTTAAGGTGGTTTAGATGAGTAATTAGGTGCTAAAACATGAGGATTTTAGTTGGTGAAGATTGGGTAATCAAAGGGTGGAAGAAAGAAAGGAGTTGTAACAGATTTGGAAATTACAAATCTGTAAAATCTGTAGCAGGGTCCGGGACCTAGTCCATGGACAAAGTCCGGACCACCCATGAATTTAGGCGAGAGTGCAGGTTGTGTTGGTCCGGGACTTGGGATAGGGACAAGGTCCCGGACCAGGTGTGTTTTTCACCCGAGAGTTTGGTAATACTTTGGTCCGGGACTTAAGATAGGGACCAAGTCCCGGACCACCCCCAGAAACCTACATAGTGTATTTTTAAGGTTCCTAATGATGGGGGTTTGAATGTTAATGATGTTATAAGATGTTAAGGCCTTGTTTGGTGACATGTTAAGGCCCTAGGAAGTGTAAGAAAGTGTTAGAAGTGATTGTTAAGTGAGAACTCAAATTAACAAGAGTAAAACCGAGTAAACGGGATAACGAGGTAAATACGGGAATAGCATTTTATTATGTACCGTATGTGCTTAGTATTAATAATAATGTTTGAAAAATTATCAGAGAATCGTGCGTGACCCGAGCAAGGTGAGATGACACGGTAAAAGTAAAAACCCCGGTGAAAGGTATGATTTTCTCATACTCCGCGTGCTAACCGAGTTACGTTGATTTGTGTTTGTGTGCCGGCTTAATCAAGATTAAAGCATGAAAATAATCCATTGTTTGATTATGTATGCCTTGTCGTATGTTGAATGTGCTAACATACTTGTATGCCGGTGTGGTCTAACATAGTGTATGGACCGACTCGTAGTGAGTAACGTTAAGCTAGAGACCCATAGATCGGGTCGATGCTTAAGATAACGAAAACATGCAAACACACAAAACTATCCGTTAAAGTATAACAATAACGCAAACGTTGAACTCCCTCGAAGTGAGGAGAAGTACGGGTTGAGTAAATACCTGATAAATGTTAGAAAACCACATTGAAACAATCCACAAAACAAATGAGAGTGGAAAGATAAGTGAACCTCCTTCAAGAGGAATTAAGATAGTTTGAAGATGTGAACTAGTAAAAAGAAGGTAAAAGAGACCTAAGGGATTAGTAACTCCCTTGTGACATGGTCGACCTCTTATATGAGGATTTACCCGAATAAGAAATTAACCGAAAGTATGAGTAAGTGAAATGCTGGGTAACTCTTAAAACCTAAGATTAACCGAACTTAAGTAATGTTCCCAAGGTCATTAGAAACATCGAGAGTGATGCTTCTAGACTAATATGCATAATGTTATTATAACTCCGAGAGAGGAGTGTATGGGAATGTAAGTAGTCCGAGAGTAGTCGGGACTAAGTAATGAGATAGGAACTAAGAGAGAGTTCCGTGAGCTAGTTGAACCTTTCCACCATGCTAGACCCAGAGTAGGGTCGAAACGGGGAAGTAAGACTATGCTAGAGAGCCATGAGTTTTGGCCTAAGTAGTATAAGAGTAACAAGCGTGACGTAGGAGACCTGTAGCGTCTCGAGAATCTACAAGAGCTTGAGTATAAATAACCTAAGAGTGTGGGTGAGATAATGAGTATAAATAACCCAAGAGCATGGGTGAGATAATGAGTATAAATAACCCAAGAGTATGGGTGAGATAAGAGTATAAATAACCCAAGAGGTATGGGTTGAGATATGAGAATAAGAACCGAGAGTGTGGGTGAGTATAGTACGAGTAGCCAAGAGAATGGGTGTGTATATGAATAAGAACCGAGAGACGGGTGAGGTGAGTATTGAATAAGTAAACAAGGCATAGTGAGGAATAACCCTCAAGGCCTAAGGAGTAACCAGATAACAACTAGCAACCTCGTTATGTTAGTTAGGAATGTTTGTTCATGATGGATGTAGATTCCTTGAGCAATACACATAATTGTATGATGATGCATGTTGTTGGAACTAATGAACTCCATGTATATCCGACAAAAGTAGTCGGCGTACCCGGTTAGCGCTCGGGGTATGCGAATTTCATATGCAGCGTTAAGCTGAGCCCTAGGGCGATTTGTTTATTTTACAGGTACACCGAAAGATGTACCTTCGAGCGCGAGTAGGACGGGGGTCGGTGGGGGGTTGCATGGGTAGTTATTTTTATTACTTATGTATTGAAGGAAGTGTAAGACCGAATATGTTGTCGGCATCCATTCATAGTAGACTCGGTATTGTAAAGAAAAGATTTGAGTATTGTATTTGTAATGTGTACTCGGTTGTTCCAGTTCATCAGACCGTTACGGTATGTAAGTTTAGCCTGGTTAGCCACATGGGTGGCTAACGGCGTTGTTTCACCCTCGTTGTAATTAGAGTTCCGCTGCGTGATTAAGAGGTAATGATGAGATTAACGGTTGGGGTGTTACAAGGAAACTCAAGCTTGGAGACTCCATTAGCTTCTCCATTCTCTTAAGGTAAAGAAAATGTAAGAAAATCTAGGTTTCCATCATTTTCTCTCCATGTCCGAAAATTATCACTCATGGGGTTCCATTTTTATGCCTTGTTCTAGCTTGTTTTCTACTCTCCAAAGGATAAAGGAGGTCCTTCTTGCTTCATATCCAAGCCTGTCGTGAGAAACCAAGGAAAAACAATCAATCTAATACCTTAAAGCACATTTTTAACCTAGGGTTTGTTCCTTAGGGTTAATGTATTATCTAGCACTCATTGGAGTCATTGGATATTGGTTAGAACATTGGCAAGGAGAGTTTATGTGGTGACCAAGATTGAGCAAGGAAAACCTAAGGAGGAAAGTTTGTGAGCTTGTGAAAGAACAAGGTAAATTACTTACCTTAAGGCGTTTTATTGTTTAAGGGAATGGGATTTAGATAGGTGATGAGTGTAGCTTAAGGTTTACATTAGAAAAGGGATATACATAACCTAGGAGAAACAATGACTATGTTTGAGAACTTGTGACTAAGGAGCCAATGAGAAAGAGATAGTTAAACAATGTTGAGATGAATTACAAGAATCATTTATTTCAATGGGAGCCTTGTTGTGGTATTTGCAGGTTAAGGAAAATATATGTGGAAATCCAGTGGTTAAGATTATTGTCATTTAAGGGCCTAAGTGCCAAGCATTTTAAGTTTATACACTATATGATGATGTGGTGTAGTTTTGGTGTAAATTGTGTGTTAAGATGTTGTAATGAGAATTTGAGTGATCTTGGTTGTTTGATGGTGAAAAACTAAGTGTTTGGGTGTAATAATATACTAGGGAACCCATGGCAGAAAATTTAGTGAAGAACCTAAGTGTTTAAGATGTTCTAAGAAGATTTCATGACTAAGGAAGTACTAGGAAGTTTTAGAGGTTGTCTTGATGAAAAAGGGTGAGTTTAAGGTGTTTTAATGAATTAGAATGACCTAGACATGATCATGGAGGATTTAGGAATCAAAATAATGTACTAGGGTATTTAGGACTTAGGCAAACATTGGTAGACACGAAGAAGAAAATAATGTGTTGATGGATGGAGGCATAACTTGTGAAGAAACTTTAAGTAGTTGCATAAAGCAATTTTAGATGGTGAAAGATGCTTGGGAGATGATGTTATAGTGGTGAGGAAGCATTTGGCATAGTGGTTACACTAGGCATGAACCACCACCTAGAAACCTAGAGAAAAACATTACAAGTGTTGGCATGATTACAAGGAAAATGCATAAGGACTAAGGTGGATGTTGATGAGTGACTTAATGTGTTTAGTGGCAGGCTTAAGGTGTATTTGAGGTGCCCAAATGAGGTTAGAACATATTAGGATATATGAGGTAAAGTTTGGAGTTGAATGGGAATTTAAAAACAAGGTTCTGGAGCCGACCGACCTTAGGGACCGGACCTGCAAGGTCGGTCGAGCTCAGTTTACACTACCGGAAGGAGTTTCTGGAATCGACCGAACTTGGGGACCGGACTTACAAGTTCGGTCGGGCTTGTATTTTGAGTATGAATTAAGTCTCTGGAATGGACCGACTTGGGACCAGACTTGCAGGTCGGTCATGCCTAGAATTTTGTACGGGAAAGGTCTTTGGAATCGACCGAACTTGGGACCGGACTTGGCAAGTTCGGTCGGGCTTAAATTTCCCACGGGGGAAAACTCTCGGGAATGGACCGACCTTGGGGACCGGACTTGCAAGGTCGGTCGGGGTAGAATTTTCAAACGGTGATACGTCCTGGAATGGACCGACCTTGAGTAAGGTCGGTCGGTAAGATCGGTCGAGCCAAAAAATAAAAAAAAGAAATTTTAAATTCTAAAGATGATAATTGGTAGTAAGGTATGCCATTGGTAGGGTAATAAAGATTAGGGACCTAAGAACCTAAGGAATTAAGTTAGTAAGCATAAACCTTAATGTTTAAAGTAAGTTTATAAGGTTAAGTGGCAAAGACTTAAGAGGGTATTGAATGGGCATCTTTAGGGACTAAGTGAGTTAAGTAAAGTGCAAATAACTAATGGCCTAAAAATGAATTAATGTTTTAGATTTTTGAGTTGGGACCCCGGAGAAGGTTAAACAAACGACAGTCGACGGTGAACGGTACAATCTTTCTTGTGACCTGCTTGATAATAAGGTGTCCCTCGGCTTGTGTGCTATCTGTTTATTTGCTATGACTAAGACAAGATAAAGCATGCAACCGGTTATATTTGTTCTCGTTGTGAATGTGTTTTCTTTACACTAACCCACGAGACTTGAGATTGTTACTAACCAAGTTTAGTACTTACTGAGTTAAGGATAAAAGTTAAGTATTGGTGAATGTTGGTTAATACCCGTTAAGGTTTAACTAACACATGGTGGGTAAGATTTTTACTAACTAGAACTTGAGCGAGGAACCTGGGTCTGACTCCGGTCATGCATGCTAAGGAAAGGGGGACGGTATCTGAATCAGATCCGCCCTCCACTTAAGACTTGTCTTCGGACTTGTTGCCTAGGGCCGGTTGCCGGCTCAGCTACGATGGACTCCCGTCCAAGGTAGGTGGAATTAAGATGGTGCGGTAGGATCACCTAAATCCAAGGTTTGAGATTAAGCTACAACCATTTCCTTTCTAGGAACGGTTTGTGTACTGAGATTAAGATAAGGTTAAGACTGAGGTAAGATGAGGAACTGAGGTTAAGGAAATCAGGACTATGGAGGGGGTTACTAACCCGCTTGATAAGGGAACGCTTGTGTCGTTCATTGTGTGCTAGCTATGTATGTTCATCTTTGGATTGTTGTTTAAAGCACTTCATATCATGCTTGTGTACTTAATCAATTTCCATGCTATCGATAATTTGTCGTCGTAGCCCCGTTAGCTTGGGGGCCATGAGAGGGAGTACCAGCATTCGTGCTGACCCCCTCTGGGGGCTGTTTTTACACTTACAGGTAAGAGGCCTATGAAGTCACTCCACGAGAGTAGGAGCGGCTAGACTTAGGATGGGTTGTTTATTTTGAGTACGGGTTGCGCTTGTGCTCCCGTCTGTTTATATTGAAACTGATGTAAGTTTGTGGCTATGACTTAGATACTTAAACTCGGTTGGTTGGTGGTATTTTGGATGGTGATGTTTAGGTCGGTTGTTTAATTTGGACAAGTGTTGTAAATTGATAAGGCCGGTATATTCTAACGATCAGACCGTGGCAAGGTCCCGGTGTTTGTTATTTCCGCTGCGACGAATTCGATTAAGTGTTAAGTTTTGCGATAACCACGATTGGCTTTGGACGGGGTGTTACAAAAAGTGGTATCAGAGCGTAGTTACGCTCTGATCAAGAAATACCGGACATGAGTAACCACCGAGTTAGAATATAAGTTAAGAAATAAATGATGGGTTAAGGGTGTGAGAAGTTAGAGTAAGTAGAGTCAGATGACCACTATTAAGTGTGGATCGTCTTTACCGTCTACGGACGTTATAAATTCGTTAACCGAAACAGTGGTGGATATGAATCTAATGTGAGTTGTGGTTGTTCAGATGTCAGGAAGGAGAGGCCGAGGCCGTCCCAGAGGCGAGGAGACTGAGATACCGGAGGGGCAGACGATCGTAGAGATCGAAGCTGCCGCCTTAGGGCACATGGGCTATCAGCCTGGTGTGGGTGCACCACCTTCAC